>CM060969.1:70433370-70463370 GCA_030765045.1 Tenodera sinensis | reverse complement strand
TTAACTCTTTAGCAAAGGAGTTTTTTCTTCAGTGTTCTTTTATAGTTCTTGGTAGGGCATTATATAATATCATTCCCATTATAATCGGATCCTTTTTGGTTGAAGCCTTATTTAAGTGCATTCTATGGTAATTTTCATTCCCTCTGGTGTTATATGTATGGATATCTGTTTTTTTAGTGGGTGATTTATTTTGAATCAGTATAATTACTTTGTATACATAAATAGCAACTATTGTGAATATTTTATTCTTCTTACACGTGTCTGTAGTCTTTAGTTGAAAAATATGACGTATGCATCTCTTCTGTAGCAATAGTATCCTGTTTAATTCTGTTACCCCACACCCTCCCCAAATTTCAATACCATATTCCAAGTGCACGTATATTATGCCGCAATATATAGCTTTAAGCTCTTCTACATTAAGGTATTTTGCAAAGTATTTTAGTAGGTAGGTATATGTTTTTTGTGATTTTCTTACTTACTTCGTTTACATGCATTTCATATGTTAAGTGTTCGTCAAGATATATTCCTAAAAATGTTTGATTAGATACCTGTTCTACTTTAGTACTTTCAAGTCTTACATTTATGTAGTTTAGTTCCTCCCCCTCTTTTTGCAGATGCTGAAAATGTATCAGTTTGGTTTTTTTTATGTTTAATTTAAGAGAGTTATCTTTAAGATAATTTGAAATTTGTAGCAAATTTTGAGAAATTGTTGTTGTTTTCTAGTGCCTTGCATCTGGCAATGAAGCCATTAGCATTCATGCTTTCCAATACTTTTGAACTGTAGTTTCTTCTGATCTTAATGCTTCACAGGTCTTCAAGTGGTCTTCATTCATTTCTGCTGGATCGTTACACAGGACACATATTGGTGAGGCTGAGATACCTATTCTGTAGAGATGACTTGCTAAGCAGTCGTGATTTGTCAATAGTCGGAAGGCTGCAACCGCTGTTTTCCGTGGTCTCTGGGGGATTATATCTGGGTTGGAAAGTAGTGTAATCCATTTTTTATCTTTGGCATTTGTTTCTATTTCTTGTAGGTATGAATGAGAAAATTTTTTAACGATCAAGCGTTTTATTGAGGAATATGAGAAATTGAATTTAGACTTTTGTTTTATTGTTGTGCCTTTCTTTGCAAGTGAGTCTGCAGCTTCATTCCCCATGACTCCACAGTGTGCTGGAATCCATTGGAGCTGAACAGTCTTATTAACTTTTTGGAGTTGTGTTAACATTTTGTAGCATTCTCTAATTTTTGTTGACTTCTTTGTAGTATTTGAACATATTCCCTGAATTGCAGCTTTAGAATCCAAAAGAATTACTGCCTTGTTAAATTTATTTAAGGGAAGATTTAATAATTGTCGGAGAGCAATGTATATAGCCTCTATTTCTCCATCATAATTTGTTGTGTCTCTGCCAACAGAATGATAAAAGGAAAAATGTGAACACGTAACTCCAGCTCCAGTAAGGTTTTCCTTGGAGGATCCATCAGTATATATGTGCAGCCATTCTTCTGTGGGATACCTAGTATTGATTGTTTCCAGAGCTAGAAGTTTTTGTATTTCTTTTGGTGTGTCTGATTTACTTATTTCCTTTATTAATTCCAAATTGAAGGTAGGTTGCAATAATTCCAATGGATTTTCTGTTATAAGTAGATTTTCTCTGGTGTTAGGAATGTTCAATTTGGATTTAATCTGTGTTACCTTTTATAGGAAACTATTATGAGTTTTAAGGATTGAAGTGGGGAGGTTCTCTTCTGTCCATTTAGAGTTTGGCAGTCGTAACATTTTCTCGTGTTGGAGCAATGCTTGTTCTTCTATTTTTGTTGTTATTGATGGGGTCCGTGTTAAGACAAGCATGGCATCAATAGGTGTGGATTTAACTGCTCCAGTGATTAGGCGAAGAGCCTGATTTGGTATTTGTTCAAGTTTATTGATGTTAGCATTTGCTGCCGTTATTAAAGCTTCAGAACAGTACAAGAGGTTTGGTTTAACATACATTTTGTATGTTGTGTTAAGGACTCTCCTTGAGCAGCCCCATTTAGCACCAGCTAACCTTTTCAGGATTTGCAGTTTCTTTTCAACCTTTTCTGAGATGTTTGTTATATGTTTTTTCCAACTTAGCTTTCTGTCGAAAGTGATGCCTAAGTATTTGGCATCATCAACTGCTTTGAGTGGTTTACCATTATAATTTATGTTAATATTAACTGGTTTGTATTTTAGTGTAAATAATTCATAATTTGTTTTTTCCTCATTGATAGTCATGAGGTTTTTGGAGCTCCATTCATGTACTTTGTTTAGGGCTGTTTCTATTCTGTCTTTAATTAATTCGGGTTTTTTTGGAGAACCTGAAGTCCAAATGGGGTAGTAAGGGGTAGTGATGCGCCTCCTATAGCCTCTCCTACCCAATTCCCATCCTCATCCTGCCCGTGGTGCACCCTGCTTTTAACAGATGAGGCTCTGGGGACCGAATCACAGTGGTATAACTGTTTCATCTAAAATGGAGGAAATGTCATTTACATATGTGCTGGCCTATCACAGCACAACAGCGTCCCTCAGAGGCACATGAGGGGAAGGTCGGTGGATCTAAATACCACCTATTTAGTCCTCCCAGCTAGGTCCGATGGACCCGTTGACCAACGATAGGTGTGGTCCTCCTTGCAAAATGGGGGTTTAAGTCGGGTGATGTAACTGCCAGATTGTAAAACTGGTGCCCGTTAAGAAAACAGTTACATGAAAGCCACATACATGAATATTTTGAGAAATTTTGTTTCCTAGTTGTAGCAAGCTTTTTTTCCTTTACAAATGAGTGAAGTATCGTCAGCATACGATATGAGTTTCAAATCAGTTGATTCCCCCAAATCATTTACATACAAAATAAAGAGCAGTGGCCCTAGGACAGATCCTTGAGGTACTCCAGATTTTACATTTTGAATGTTAGATTGAACAGATTTGAAATGATTTCCATACAGCCAATTTAGTTCACAACATTGTTTACGATTTACTAGATAAGACTGTAATATTTTATTTATTTTCCCCCTTAGCCCATAATTTTCTAGTTTCGTTAACAGCAGTTTATGTGACACACAGTCAAATGCTTTAGATAGATCTAGAAATAATCCTATAGTATTCTCGCCTATGTCCATATTTGTGAATACTTCATGGATAAATTCTATAATGGCACTAATAGTCGAGTATCCCTTTCTAAATCCATGTTGGAAGTCTGCTATTATGCCATTTGCATTTAAGTAACTTATTATTCGTTTTTCCAGGACTTTTTCATATAATTTAGCAAATATTGATGTTAAGGTAATAGGCCTATAGTTTGACTCATCCATTTTATTACCACCTTTATATACAGGACGCACAATACCAATCTTAAGTTTTTCGGGGAAAGTACCTTCATTAATTGAATAATTTATTAAGTACACCAGTATGTCCATTAGAGCATGCTTGCATTTTTTGAGCATAACAGATGAAAAGCCATCCCAACCGCTGGATCTCTTGCTCTCAAAACCATTTATTACTATATTTAATTCCTGATCATTTGTTTCATTTACATACATGGATTTGGATATATTTTTATTGCCGACTCCCATTTTATTTTGGACAGAAGAATTTCCAATATTAACAAAATAATAATTGAATATGTTACTAATATGTACCGGGTTTGTTATTATTTCTCCATTTCTGTTTAGGTAAATATTATTTTGCTCTTTTACTTCTGGATTTTTTTGCTCATCTATAATTTTCCACATTGTTTTAGATTTATTTTCTGAATTTTTTATTTTGTTCGAGTAGAATTTTACTTTGTTTGCTTTTACAGCTGATCGATAGTGTTTTTTATACTCTGTATATAATGTTTTATATATATCTAACTTAGTATCCCTATAATAGTTATACATCTCTTTCACTTTGTCTCGCAGTGACCTCAACTCATAACTGAACTTTAGTTTAGGATTTTGTTTAATGCACTGTTTTATAGTCTTTTTAATTTTGGGACATACAATGTTTAGGTAATAACTCAGAATATCAAAGAAATGGTTCCATTTTTTCTCTGCATTTTCTGTACTATATACTTTAATCTAGTCCTCTTTTAACAGCATTGTATTTAGCTCAGCTATTTTGCTCTCGCTTGTGTCCCTTACAGAAGTAAAATATTTCTTACAAATTTTTTGTTGACAGTTAAAAGTATTTATAATCTGCGAGGTGTGGTCTGATGTATGAAACTCATTGTTAGTTGTTGTATATTTATTTTCTTCTAGGTTAGTTATGATGTAATCCAACGTGGTACTTGAGTGGCTTGCAATTCTAGTTGGCCCCAAAATTGATGTGGTATCGTGTAGATTAAAGCTTTTTAAGAGATCAGTAAAAGCATAGTTCCCTACATTTATATTAAAGTCCCCTACAAGAATAAGATTTTGTTTATGAGTAAGTAGTTTGTTAAGTAGCAATTCTAGTTATATTAGGAATTTTTCTACATTTGATTTGGGTGATCTATAAATTCCCACTACTGTTATATTCCCAATTTCAGTGATTAATTTCATACCTGCTACTTCAAAGTCCATTTCTATGCAGAAATTTGATAGACACATTGGATTGCATTGAATCTCTCTCTTAGCATAAATTGCGACTCCTCCACTTTTATGCAAATCTCTACAGTAAGAGGAAACTAGTTTATAATTACTAAAACTATGTATTTTTAGTTCATCTATCTTTAGCCCATGTTCTGAGAAAACCATAATATGGGCATTTAGTTGCTGCAAAATACTTTCTATTAAGTCTACTTTATTACTGATATATTGTGTATTTTGGTGTAATATTCTAAGTACTGAGGAATTTATTTTATCAACACCATAGGGAGAATTATGTGTCTCTTGTGAATAAGAAGTTATCTCTACAGGAATTTTGCCCATACAGTCTAGAATTACAGGATTTTTTCTCTTCTTTTCTAGTGAATCTATTTCTATTATTAGTTTAGTTGCTAGATACATCTTACCTTTTTTGTTCATTTGTGATCCATGTTTTATGTAGAATTCTCTACTTAACTTACCTATATCTATTTGTACTACATTCTGATTTCCTGAACATAAGTGTTTCATTTTCCTATTTTTTTTCCTAATTTCCCTATTTATGAAAGAATTATAATCTACATCATATCTATGTGGAATGTTTACAATGATAAACTGCTGATTTCCAAATTTACTAATTAAACTGCTGATTTCCAAATTTACTAATTATATTTCGCTGAGGACACAGTTTCCATGCTTCATTACAACATACATCATTTGCACCACTTATTATAACACTGAAGTTTGTATTTGTGTTGACATTTGCTATAACATCCCTAATCTTGGCACACTTTTTGACATACCCAATAACATCATAATTACTCTTATTACACATTTTCAGTGCTATCCCCTTTGCAATACTATCACCATGAACACTTACTTTCAGTTTTTTATTCCCTGCAGAGACTTTTTCCCCAGTTGCACTTCCCACTGTGGAGCTTACATTCACATCATCTCCTTGCAGGCTGAAAAAACGTTTGTGTTGGTTCCCATCTGTTGAGTCACTGAGTAAGTTGGCACCACTCATTTGCAATGATCATTTTTTGTTACGAGATAGGATATCACTCTTTGCAACAGATTACCAAAAGTTTTAGCTCCTTTTCTATTCATGTACAGACCATCTCGACCCCTGTCCCACTCATTTAACCATTGATTCCCATCTACAAATGTACAAGAATATTGTTTGCACACCCAGTCAAGTGTAGAATTTACAGCATCTATATACCTATAGCCCTCATCCCTACGATACAAGATTCCACTAACACACAGTTCTGCCCTTGGAAATTGTACTTTTGCTGTTTTCACCAGATTTTCCATTTTTGTCATGATTTCTTCCGGAGAAGTTGATGAGTGGAGATCATTAGTCCCTGTGTGTAGTATGATAACGTCTGGGTCATCTTTATTTTCCTCCAACTTTCTCTCCAACTGTTGAATCCTGATCCCTGGGTAACAGTAAACTAGGGAGCCTTCATCCAGATATTCACCCACATGACGAGTTATTGAATCCCCTAGCACTATAGCAATTTTCCTATCATAGCATTTATTTTGTTTATCTGTTGATTTTTCTGAGCAGTCGCTGTAGCTTCTTTTCCTTTCTGTTTCGGGGTTTGGTTTGTTAGCATTCCTTCGCGATAGGTTAGAATGGTTGTTTGGAGTTGAGTCAGTCGAATCTTGTTGTAGTACTTGGAATTTATTCTGGAGAGGGATTTCGTCATTTTCTAGTATTTGATTCTTATCTTTGTTTAGACTTTGGTCACTGTTTCTCCATGCTGCAGTAGTCTAGCAGTCATCTGTATTTACTTGATGAGAATGTTCCCGCCAACACAGATAACTATATACTTAAAAAGACAGATCAACCCAAGGAAACACAAATACAGAGTAATTAGCCTGATCTTTAGATTAGTTAGCATTCAAATGAACACAAAATAATACAACAAAGAGTATGTTAAAGTATTGGAAATAATATAGCAAAATGATTCTAAAGTAAGAACAAATTAGAAACTAAAAACTTCACTTATCTTATTGTTTTGGTGCTAACCCTGAGGTTTCAAGCTGTGTCCAGCTAACCCCAGGGTTAGCACCAAAACAATAAGATAAGTGAAGTTTTTAGTTTCTAATTTGTTCTTACTTTAGAATCTTGTTGCTTCACTGTTAATAGCTTCAATTTTTCCTTATATAGCAAAATGACTTCACCAAATAGATTGTAGAAAAAAAATAAAGAAGTTCAAAAAAGAAGGAACCAATAAAAGCAAGTAACAAAAACGTTTAAAAAAAGTTGATATTCCATCCATATGCCTTTCAGAAATTCTCTAAAATATTCAAAGAACATGATATAACCCTAGTCCCAGTTAACAAGTATTGCTTAAACAACATACTCAGGACTAACACAAAGGACAAAATTCTGGTGGCGAAAACTTCATGTACCGGTATGTATAAAATACAAGATTTAAAGAACACATGAGAAATGTAAAATATAAGCTGAAGGAAAAATCAGCAATTGTAGAGCAGTTTTGGTCCACAGATCAACAACTGGAAAAAAGCCTTAGCTTTTAAGTGCCCTTAGAAAACCAGCAGAAGTTTGTTTGGGAGAAATAATTCATACACAAAATTAAGCATAATTTGTTAAACTTTGATGTTCCATATGAAGAGGATCTCATTCTGCAGTATGTCCAACCAAAGCACCATCTACAAGTCAGCAGAGGAAGCAGCTGAGGATGGAGACAATAGTATCTGAAATATGTTCCAGTATGTTCTGGTGTAGAAAATGAAGTAAGTGATAACACTCCAACATCTTATATACATATGTAATGAAAGTTTATCTATATTGATAAAAAGTGGATAAAAGAATAAGCTTTTGTAAGAATAGTTTTCTTGATTTCATGAATAACTTCATGATTTTCTCTAAATTGAGCAGAGAAAGACATATAAACGCAATACTTCGGATTTTTTATTTAAACAGTTTTTTTCACTTAATTATAAACCCTTTGACTATTTAGACCAGGAATCATCTATAGCCTGCAACTGGAGCAACGCAAGCCGACAACATTACAAATCTCAGAGTCAGTGTTTCTAATTGATACTATTCAAGTGTTGTCTAACAAATTACTGCATTGTAGGACATACATATGGTTGGGGATTACTAAGACAGTACACCAGGACGTCTCGAGGCTTAAAATCATACTGGGTGCAATCCAAAGTGCAGCATGTATCATGGCAACTTGGCTAAGCTCAGCTCCACTCACATACTCCAGAGCAAGGCAGCAAAGAATAAAAAAGCCTGTGTTGATAGGTAGCTTGTTTATCAGTGAACTAGATATGTATGTGTAATATAAATACCTAATTATATTTCTGTTCCAAAGAAAGCAAAGAATGCTGAGAATTCATTTTAATCAGAGTGGGGATCTTATTTTTTGAAAGTTGTAACTATAAAGTGAAATGCTTCATCTGGGGTGTGTTACAAAATCATCTGTTGAAAGACACTAATGATGAAATCATAGAGGACGCTAGAGAGGAAGAATTACAGAGGTCATGTAGGAAAATATTTTTTATCCAAAAATGAGGTTTGTGTGAATGCTTTTTAGATCATTAAAACAAAAGACAAGATTTGGTATTAAAAAAAATTAACCAGCTAAACACTGTGCACTGAATGTAAACATTACATGAGGAAGAAACAAGTGAAAGTGAGGAAGAGGGAGATGACAACATGAGGGAGACAAATGTAAGGAAAGAGCGAGTGAAGGTTTGCACCAAGGTCAACTTTTTGTAGTCGCATTTTGCACCTTGCACCATGCAATGCTTTGCTCCCCTTACAACAAACAAACTGCAAAGATTGCCCAAAATATACATTGACCAAACAAAAAGGAACCTGAAAACAAAACTTAAGGAACACACCAACAACATAAAACTTAAACAAGTTGATAAATCAGCTGTAGTCCATCACTTCTGGCCAAATCAGCACACCATAAAATAGTATATCAAATTATTAAAATAGTAAAAACTACAGCTGAACTGATAATTTGGGAAAAAATACACATAAAGAAGAATGTTCACCTATCCATGAATTTTAAAATACCACAAGCAGGTGACATACTGAAGTTCACAAACACAACCCAGATAGCAGCACAGTTATAACCACAACAGATTCTTCCTCTTCAAATGGCAGCTGAGCAACCATTGTAAATAAAGATGATGGTCTCTGAAGAGCATCCAGATTAAAAGTAGGGTAAGTGAAACTAAAAGTATCTATAGATCGAGTCAAATACTTCTGCAAATCATGTAAAAGGTTACTCTGTTTATATCACTTTGGATATGCTAAGTGGAACAAGTCATACTACTGATAAATCTGATGGTAATGGTTTTCCTGTTACTTGTGGCTGTCAAAACTAAAGTAAAATATCTGTAAACTTACCTCAAAATAGGCCATGGATCCGTGAGCGTTAGTTTCATTTCCAGGAGTACCATCATCAACCTGTTTATAGATATCTGTTCCAGGATTATAATTAGTATTTCCATCACTTAGAGTGTATGTGTGACCATAGAAGGGGACACCAACCACTAGCTTGTCTGGTGAACAGCCCATGTCCACCCAAAGCTGTAGACCATCGTTCTGTTGATGAACATTAAATACATAAATAAGTCAAAGGGCTGAAAATATATGTTATTTTATATGTATTTGAAGCTAGAAAAGAATAAAACTAACCACATTGATAGTCTCGTATATTCCTTTATCATGAGGTCTCTTGTATAATGGACTGTGAGTGTCTGCAAAACCATCCCAGCTGCCTCTCAAGTCATATGACATGACATAAACTGCATCCATTAATCTGTAACACAGCAGGTATTACCATTTAAGCAACAAAACAATACTTTCAAGAATGATAATCTGAAAATTTGATTTCCATAATTATCTTCTACAAAACCAGAAGAGAAACACCTTGGAATTAGATTGCATGGATTACCTGAAAAACAAGAAGTACCTAAAAAAAGAATCCAATTCTTAAGGAGTCCCTTAATCAATGCAGGTTTTTTTACTTTGTCTACTAGTAGGGGAATTATTGTATTCTACCCAAAAATTTGATGTTAAGATTTCACTGGAAATAAATGTTTTGAGACCCTCTGAATCAAAACAAATATGATGTGTTGCACTCACATGACTTTCTCTACTATTGTACTAACTGTTCTTAGAAACCCTTATTCCTGTATCTTCTTCGTGTTAGTTGAGATAAGCATTTGCAGAAACTAGCTTATTGCTTATTTCCTTGTAGGTGCAAGGGGAATATGGGAATGCAGTAGGCTTTCAGCAATAATCAAATCTTTTAAGGCTTTGAGATTCTGTTCTCTTTGCATGCCTAACATAAAAAATGAATAGCGATGTTCCATTTGACAGAAGTATAAGTTCTCCAAAACTCACACAAATAACAAGGAATATCTCCGAAATGGTTCACTCTACAAGACATTTACGAGTATTTTGACATAAATTGTGTATTTTAGCAAGATCTACATTACTGCCTCATTATGAATTTGACGTAGAAATATTTTTAATGTAATCTTTGTGGTCTAATTTACATGGAACATACTGAAACAACACTCACTTTTATTTATCACAAACTGATTTTGATAGCAAGTAGCATAGTTTAAAACATGATACAGTACATCATGGCCCAGCCTGGCACAGTAAAATTTACCCCCAGAAAATATGATTATATAAATAGTTCCCATATATCAAGCAATATTGGGGTAAAACTCCCAGGGTAACAGCTCAAGCTCATGAAGGGCCAAGGCTTGCCACCTGGCTGCTGCATCCCCCACCTCTGCCCACTATAGATGCCATGAGTGGGGTGCAGTGCTGGAGGGTGGGATGTATTCAGCGCTCTGGGACCTCCTGGCCAGTTATGTGGTCTTCATGACATGGGGTCGCTACTTCTTCAAGTAGCTCCTCAATTGGCCCCTCCAGGAACTAATAAGGCAGAGTGCACCCCGTGCCAGACCCCCATGCTAGTACTGGGGATTGAACCCGGGTCCTCTGCACCGAGGCAGCTACTATTGGGGTAAGTGTCTCAAATATGAGATCACTTAAGGTCTTACTGGGAAAATGTGAATGAGATGAACAATTTTAGGCTGTGGCAGCATGTTCCTATGGTATCTCAGTGGTTAAGAGCAGCGACACATGGGGCAGAAGATCCGTGTTTCATGACCAGCTGTGGCATTGATTTTTCATTTCTGATTCTACCGTGTATGATTATATAGAGCTCATTGAGAATGAAGAAGACTTGATGGTCTATTTATAGTTTGCTTACACGCAGTGTGAGTTCTGTGTTTGAACTGTGACCTCACTGATCACTTTCTGTGATCTAGAAAGTGTTTGTTGTGGCATTACTTTGACACACTCAGCTCTGTGACAATTGCCACAGAATGTGAGCTGGAAACATGCAACAGGTTGCAGTCACTTTAAACACCACCAGTATCAATAGCCTGAGTGCCTTGTGTGTGAAAATGATGCTGTTTGTAGAAATCAACAGTTCCTTGACATAAGTGATTTGGGTTCGGGAACAAGGTCTGTGATTTATACGTATAAACTAGTGGACAGCTTGTGAAGATACTGGTCATCTCACAGTCATCAGTACAATACTATTTCTGTGTGAATTAACACAAGCAATGAGGAATAATGAAAAACAGAGTGCTGGTGTTGTTTTGTTGAAGCCCAATGTTCCGTAAAACTAGTTAAAGGAATAGCAAGTTCATTATGAAGATAATGAAAACAGGACAATGGTAACAGAAAAAGAATGGACATAGCTAAGCAAATCAGAACTTCAGTGTCCACCTTAAACTGTGTTATTGTGAATCAATAGAAAATCAAGAAAATACTCAGGGGTCTCCGTCTAGGGGATATGTGAATGGCGACCACAAGGTACCCAAGCTGAGCAGAGCATTACTTCCACTTACTGGTGTTTTGCTCCTCACTGTAACTTTTCTATCTGACCTTACCTTGGTCATCTCTTGTTCTCTTCCGACCCCGATGCTATTAGGGTTCCCAAGGGCTAGGGAGTCTTTATTTTTCCAATCTCTCCATTTCTCTAATTTCTCTATAAAATATTAACCCTTAACATGCTGACCTGTCATGGCATCTAATGCGTCCTCTGATTGGTAATCAGAGGATATGGTTGGTGAATTTATTTTGATAATTCTCCCGGTCAGGTCAGTGAGACCCGTAAACCAACGACAGGTGTGGTCCTCCAGACATTCTGGGGTTGTGAGAGAGCGATGTGACCGCCAAAACATAAAAATATGGTGCTCTCTTAAAAGCGGTTACTATACTGCTATTGCTCTATGAGTGAAAAATATTGTAGAGCAAGTGGATTAATGACTTCATTGTCAGCAATCCAGCATTAGCTAACAACAACAACATTTTTGTATAGTAAGATTTGGTCTATCTCTTACGGTTTACCAATTATGCAAAAGTCATCCAGACTAAATACAACTACAGTGGCTATAGCCAGAAAATTCAAGATATGCATTTCATTTGTCATAAAAATATCTCAAACATATGCCATTTTAATAAAAATCATTAGAGCCATTTTCAAGAAAATCAAAATTTTCAAAAAATGTTCCATGTAAAGGGTAGTTTGGGGCGGAGCAATTTTCTTCAAAATCTTCGTGCCGCATCCTTGAAAGACATTAAACTTAAATACCATCTTTGGTTTTTAACCTACTTTTTGTTTTTGAGTTATGCTGTCCACAGACTGTCACAGACACACACACACACATTTTTTTTTCTAAAAATGCCCTTTTTTGGCTTCAGGGGGTCTCAAAACATATATTTCCGGTGAAATCTGGACATATTTTTTGGGTGGAATACAATACCTACTTCCTTCTACTTACAGTAGAGAAAGTAAAAAAGAAATTTTAAAAAAAGGTCTGTGTCTGTGTGTGTATATGTGTGTGTGTATGTGTGTGTGTGTGATTGTGTGTGTGTGTGTGTGTGTGTGTGTGTGTGTGTGTGTGTGTGTGTGCATGCATGCACGCGCACATGTCTGTGAACAGCATAACTCAAAAAAGGGAAAACTGTTAAAAACCAAAGTCAGTATTTAAGTTTAATATGTTTTAAGGATGCTGCACGAAGACTTTGAAGAAAATTTCTCCACTCTAAACTACCCTTTGCATGAAAAATTTCTTGAAAATGTTGAAATTCCCCAAAACGGCTTTAATGATTTTGTTTAAAATACCATGTCTAAGATATTTTATGGCAAATGAAATGTATACTTTGAATTTTCTGGCTATAACCCACATAGTCCTGTTTACTCTTGATGACTTTTGCATATCTGGTAAACCTAAGAATTAGACCAATTCTTACTATACAAAAAATGTAGATCTCTTTAAAACACAGAAGTTATGCCAAAATGCATTTTTTATGGAGTGAATTACTTCAGAGATATTCCTTGTTATTTGTATGAGTTTTGCAATACTTAAATTTTTGTTAAATAAAGGTCATTATTCACTTTTTTATCTCTTGGCCATTCAACGAGAATAGAATTTCAATGCCTTAAAGATTTGGCTATCGCTCAAAGCCTACTGTATTCCCATATTCCCCTTGCGCCTACAAGAAAATTAGCAATAAGATAATTTCTGCAAATCTGGACCAAAATGAAGAAGATAGAGGAGTAAGAGTTTGTAAGAATAGTACAATAGAAAAAGTTGTATGAGTGCAACACACAAGATTTTTTATGTTTAAATTACCATATTTTGGGTTTACAAACACTTATCTTCAGTTACAGCTTTGGAAAGAAATTTTATATTAAAAACCATTTTATTATATGTACATGTTATGTAATTTAAGATTTTTTTATACAAATCTTATTCTAAAGGAATTCTGAAGCAAGGTACCAATTTCTATTTTTTAATACTGAAGATTAATTTCTGAAATTTTGTGATGAAAAGATACAAATATTTAATTTATTGCTTATATGTTTTAACATGTGAAAGGATGAATAATGGACTGAAAGAAATAATAAAAAAAATTATGATGAAAATGAAATGTCTAAAACAGTGTAGCTTGTTATTGAAATCCTAGTTAAAGGATCTGTTGACATTTAAAAAACTCCTGTTGCTTCATTTACTTACGATATTATTTTGTTTAATTTTAAGTATTAAAATAGCAGGTTTTATTCACCTGCAAAGTTCTGGAACATGATACCCTTCCTGGAGACGAAACTTGGCAAGGGGTACAGCCATAGTAATTTCCCAGCCTTTACCCTCCTTATCAAAAGCTGTTTTCAATTCCTCAACAAGATGTAGGAAATTATCTTTATCTGTGGGCCTTCCTCCTCGTTCTTTCGCTCCAGGATACTCCCAGTCCAAATCAAGGCCATCAAAACCATACTTATTCATGTACTCTGTAAAATTATATTCAACAAGTAAACAAGTGGCAGCTACAAACTTAAATGTTGTATATTGTAACAATAGATCAACTTTCTTAGAGATATAATTTTACTTACAAGTTATTTTATGTTAAACAAAATAAGCTTGAAATTTAATTTTAATTTCAATCCACTGAAATTATGACAATAAGAATAAATGTGAATGATACATTTATAGTTTATAATAATTATTACATACCTACTGCACTATGGACAAATTTATCTCTTCTTTCTTTCACACTAACCATATCAGAGTATTTACTGCCACCTTCAGCCCAGCCTCCCACTGAGAGCTGTGTTTTTAGTCCTGGAAATTTACTCTTGAGGGCTGTAAAATTGGCATACCCAGTCATCTCCAAGTCAACCTACAATAACAACACTTATGGTTAAAAATGAGGTTTCCCTTTTTCTTACATGTTTGATGCATGTGAATGTTATAAGTCTAAGGTTTTAACAACTTGTGGAAATGACTGTTTCAGTAGTACAGTCAACTATGAGTAAGGGAACTTTAATGGCCCACTCTCACTCAGCCTCACCTCACCATCATAGTCTGCCTTGAACCACGATGCCTCCAGATTCTTTTAAAACCTTTAGGCAGGTTTATAGTTTTTTTGCTACATATACTTACATGGGCATATCCCTGCAGTTATTTCTGTCAGTATACACAGACCACAAAGCACACCAGCTGTGACAGCAATGCTGAATATTATATGCACTTAGCTGCTTGCTGTTATATCATACAATTGGGAACACTAAAAACATGTCATCTGAGTTAATAATAAGCAAAACTATTTTCTGTATAAAATGCTTATAACGGTGAGCTCCAGTTTAAACTGTGCACAATTTATGTCAAATAAAAGTATTTGTAACATTTACTGTACTTGAGATATATATTATTGTTCAGAAGCTTCATCATGATCATCATCATTGTGTTTCAAACCATGGGAGTTGGCAGACTTTTTCAGGGGAGGGCTTCATGTTGGAAGTATGCAACAAAACAATATTAATTTAATATTCTGTTGTCAAAATTTATAGCATTTGTTGCAGATAACCGATTAATTTGTGCTAAATAAAAATTGTTCTTTACATCAAAATTGAAACAATAGTCTAATATCCAGTGATTGACTACACATTAAATTCATTAGTTTCCAGGGGGAGTCCACAGTACCTCTTGCCCCTCCCCTTCGACGTCCATGAAAATATACTCACATCTGAGTTATGGGTAAAGGCTAAACACACAGAGGGGGACACTTCTCTCACTTAGACCTACACAGATCTATTGTGGCTACCACCCTCCAGGAGGGAGGTAAGGATTAAAAGAGGGAACCGAAGGTGTCACACAGGGTCGCAGCTAGACAGGCCACACAGATGCATGGAACTCCCTAACAAGTGCTGAGATCTCTTCATCCCGGTGCCAGGCCCCGCCGAGCAGCCATCGCATCGCAGGTGCGGTCAAGGTAAGTAAGGTCCGGTGTCGCACTGAGCTCATAGGCCGCCGGACGCCACCTAGCACCGAGAATAAGTTATGCGCGGTCAACCACGCCATCTGCCCAGCACTGCCGATGCTACACGCCTTGAAGTACATCTGAAAGATGATAAGGAAATGGAATGAAGGGAAATTATAGAAAGGAATACATGAAATAATGCACCCAGCATTCGCCTAAGTGACATGCGGAAATCACGGAAACCCCCATATCAGAGTGCGCGGCCACGGTGATCGAACCCGCGACCTCCCGAGTGCGAGCCACAGACGTTACCGCCTGAGCCACCCCGCTCGGTATGGCATTATCCTATGAGGATCAGCACAGGAGAAATATCTCTTAAAAGCATATTTAGATTACAAGGAGGGTACTGAGAATAACTGGAATAAGAATGCAAGAAAAAAGTAACTGCAAGAATGCTCTTAAAAGCTCAATGTACTCACATTACCAAGTGAAATATATGAAATGTTATAGAAACCATAAAGAAGACAAACATACACATTTCGCATGAACATACCCTTAGAACAAGGCGAAACTATTTTAAAAATAGATTAAGAGGCTCCCTAGAAACTAAATGTATTGAAAGCAATGCTTGGATACTTACTGATTGAAGACACATAAAAGGAAACAACAAAATTAAAAGAAATTAAGTGCTCTGTGATTGAAAAGGCATTTTATGAAATAAAAGAATATAAACGAGCAATTGTAAACAGTGATTAACGTGCATGTTGAACTAAAACTGTACGCTACTGTCCCTCCGGAACAGAAGTAGTGCCTAATTTAAGATTGCACTCATGAGGTAGTGCTAAAATATAGTTTATGAGATTTACGCATTCAACCAAACCAGTGCGGAAAAATCTCCAGCTCTACTCAGGTGCGGCTCCTCAGGGTAGGCAGGGTAGGCATTGCCTACCCTATCGTAATACATCAACAAATAATGTTTAACTATGATTCTGCATTTTATCATTTGAACCGCCATTTTCCCCTAAATTGCAGTTCAAGAAAAGTTTTCTCGGCTATAATGACCAGCGCATGGTCAAATCCTTTAATCTCAGTTCCGATTCATCAATACTGCGCTGCGTGTTTGAAACGCGCGGCAGAAATGATACGCATGGAACCTGGGTAGTGGAGAGCAGGCTAGCTTAACCTCTGCCGGCCCGGCCCCATTTCCTCAGTACGAGGCCCTTGAACAGGGATAAGGAAACATTCCGTCTGTATACGCACTCCGAGCATGCGTAGACGCGTCTGCCAGCACTCCGAACACTTGCCTGCCCAAATCCGAATTTATGCGACATTTTCCGAACAGCCATACTCCACGAACGAAGACCTCAGAGATCTGAATCTGTCGTTATCTCTGTGTAATACCAGTATGACCGACTTAATTAGTGAACTATTACAAATTCCGTTTTCGCGGCGCACTGACAATGAAAAGAGGAGTGTTTTAGCTATTTAAAACAAAGCTGCAGTCAGACAATTTTTCAATTTCTTAATCCATGTTAGTCATAGGCGTCGCGAAACGGGGGCAAGGGGGCCACGCCCCCCCCCCCCTTGGAAGTTGGTGAACTTAATGTGCAGTCAGTTACTGACTATTAAACTATTATTTTAATTTTGATGTAAAGAACAATTTTTGTTTAGCACAAATTAATACGGTTATCTGCAACAAATACTATAAATTTTGACAGTAAAATAATGATTTAATACTATATGATTGCAAATTTCCAACATGTGCCCCCCCCCCCTCCTGGAAAAAAGTCTGCCGACACTCGTAATTTTAGTTTTGGCGGTAATTCGTCCGTAAGTCACACTCATTCACTCTGTTCTTATTAAACAACCAAACAATATATTGTTTGCGTTATCCGCAATGACTTCGCCCCCTATATTTCGGATAAACGGGGTTGTTTATTATTATTATTATTATTATTATTATTATTATTATTATTATTATTATTATTATTATTATTATTATTATTATTATTATTATTATTATTATTATTATTATTATTATTATTATTATTATTATTATTATTATTATTATTATTATTATTATTATTATTATTATTATTATTATTATTATTATTATTATTATTATTATTATTATCATCGTTGTTGTTGTTGCTGCCGCTGCCGCCACCGCCACCGCTGCCGCTGCTGCTGCTACTGTTACACTTTGCCTACCCTAAAATTTTGACTGCGAGCCGCCACTGCCTCTACGCCACTCATCTAGATCTACGACAAGTAGTAAGGAGCCGAACAATAATCACAACTTTTCCCAGACATTTGAAAACCAACTTTCGCGAATAAATTGTTATAAACATAACAATACACATATTGTGCTTGTTATAAACATAAATTAAAAAGAAGATCAAGAAGAGCAGCACCAACCTGAAAAAGCAGTCAGCAATGAATAAAATCTGTCTTCTAGGGCAGTCACGGCAGCGAGTTGTGCGACCTCGGGAATATATAAGAGGAAAACTTTCTGATACTTTTTTATTTGTTATATTCTAATGACGCAGAATCAAAAAGGATATTTTTTTTTCAGTCAATTACTTTTCCCTGCAGAGGACTTTATCCTTATTTACCGTGACTAACTGACATCGACACACAGTAATAATTAAACAGGCTCTAAGGATTATTTATAAAAGTCGAAAATTATTAGCCATATACACGATTTGAAGATGAAGAGTCATTGTGTGATGTACAGAACAAAAAAATTAAAATAGTTGTACATAGCTCCGGAAATATTGACATGAAAATCACCGTTTCTCATGCTTATTTTTAGTGTTTTGGAAATATATGGGTAAGAAGTGAAATTTGAGCCCATATTCACGTCAAAAACATTTATTTTTCGCTTCATAAGATACTTTGGAGTATCTAGCATCATCTTTCCTCAGTAAAAAGAGTGAAACATTGATTTCAAATTTTAACACTCGGTATGACATTTTCGCGGAATTGCTCTTCTTTGCTTTTGGTAGTGCTAAAATATAGATTTAGCTGGAGATTTTCGCAGTGCATTTCTTATAGCGAAGCCTTGTAAAATTGTTACGATAGGTCAGTAGAGATACATTTACTTCAAAAGCAAAAATGGTCTAAAAGTAAAAATAATGCCAACGGCACGTGGTGTTCCCAAGCGGTCACCCATCCAAGTACTGACCACGCCCAATGCTGCTTAACTTCGGTGATCGGACGAGAACCGGTGTGTTCAGCATGGTATGGCCGTTGGCGAGGGATATCTTATTCTAAAGGCCTTATCACCTGTGAACTTCTCTTCTCAATTTTTCTTATACCTTCTGCAAACCTTTGTTATGCAACTATGTTCTTCTATATACTTTATCTTAGTCATTTAAAAACTTTTAGAAGACCCCAATCCAAGGCGAGATTCTCTTGGCCTAACAAATGTATGGCCTGGTCATGGATAGCATGAAACAAACGAATGGCGAACACTAAAATGACAAAAGCATTCAAACATCCAAACCTATACCAACAACGCCTCGCAAAAGGAGACAACAAAGCGCTGACGACATCGGCACGTGGTACCGCCCAGCCGTCTTCTATCCTGCTTGTGTCCCACGCAAATACTGCTTAACCTCGGTGATCGCAACACAACCAGTGTTTTCAGCACAGTATCTCCGTTGGCGCATGAGGTGATGTAGCATTGCCCGTTCCTGATTAGACTTTTCATACTTTCTGCAAACTTATACGAAAGTTAATTTTTCTATGTACGTGTTTTGTATAAATAAAAATAAACGTTTCCAGAAATAACCTCATTACGCACGTATATCATTAAAGGTCCATTGGATATATGAAGATTTTAAAATAAATGAAAGGCAAATACATTACTAAAGACAAATGCGAATGCATGTGGATTTACAAGTCACGATTAAGTACTGGGCGACCGAGTTTCGCTTGGCATTTTCCACTTTTTTTTTGGGGGGGGGGGGGGGTTGGGGGGGGGGGAAGATACTATTTAGATAAACTTGAAAAGTAAAACGCTAGTTAACTAAATAAAAATTCTTGTCACAGCTGTTAAGAGTCATCTCCGAGTTGGTATTCTCCGATAGCTCCATCTTCATATTGGACGCTCGCGTCATGTTTTTCGTTCCGGGGTTTACATTTTTACTTTCTCTACTGGTAAGTAGAAGTAGAAGACCATCCAAAATTTCGATGCCGAGATTTTACGGGAAATATGTTTTGAGACCCCCTGAATTTAAAAAAAAAAAGTATTTTTTGAAAATGGTCCCTATGTCTCTCTCTCTCTCTCTCTCCCTGTGTGTGTGTGTGTGTGTGTGTGTGTGTGTGTGTGTGTGTGTGTGTGTGTGTGCGCGCGCGTCAGTGCGCGAGCGAGCGTGTGTCTATCAGTCTGTGGACAGCATAACTCAAAATCGAAAAGTCGGTTAAAAACCAAAGATGTATTTAAGTTTAATGTCTTTCAAGGACGCAACACAAAGATTTTGAAGAAAATAACCCCAAACTAAACTATCCTTTACATGGAACATTTTTCTAAAATTTTGATTTTCTTGAAATTGGCTCTATTTTGATTAAAATGCCATGTGTTTAAGATATTTCTATAACAAATGAAATGTATATTTTGAATTTTCTGGCGATAGCCTATGTGGTCCTGTTTACTCTGGAAGACTTTTGAATAACTCGTAAACCATAAGACATAGACGAAATCTTAATATACAAAAAAATATAGATCTCGCTAAAGAACACAATTTATGTCGAAATAAATGTTTTATAGAGTGAACCATTTGGGAGATATTCCTCGTTATTTGTGCCAGTTTCGGAAAACTTAAAACTTCGGTGAAGTGAGACATTTTTTACAAGTTCAGCATGCAAAGAGAACGGAATGTCAAAGCTTTAAAAGAGTTGACTCGCTCAAAGCCCATATTCCCTTTGCACGTGCAAGAAAGCGAGCAATAAGATAATTTCTGCAAATGCTTATCTCAACTAACACGAAGAAGATAGAAGAATAAGAGTTTGTAACAGTGGTTAGCACAAGAGTAGGGAAAGTCATGTGAGTCCAGCACATCAGAGTTTTAGAAAATGTGTGTGTATGTGTGTGTGTATGTGTGTGTGTGTGTGTGTGTGTGTGTGTGTGTGTGTGTGTGTGTGTGTGTATGTGTGTGTTTCAGTCTGTCAGCCTGTGAACAGCATAACTGAAAAACGAAAAGTCAGTTAAAAACCAAAGTTAGTATTTTAGTTTAATGTCTTTTAAGGATACGATACAAAGATTTTGAAGAAAATAGCCCCACCCTTAACTACTCTTTACATGGAAACTTTTTCAAAAATTTTGATTTTCTTGAAAATGGCTCTAACGATTTTGATTAAAATGTCATATGTTTGAGATATTTTTATGACAAATGAAATGTATATCTTAAATTTCCTGGCTATAGCCCATGTAGTCGTATTTACTCTGGACGAATTTTGCATAACTGGTAAAACGTTACCAAATCGTACTATACAAAAAATGTAGATCTTGCTAAAATACACAATTTATGTCTCAATAAATTTTCTTGTAGGGTGAATCATTTCCGAGATATTCCTTGTTATGTGTGTGAGTTTCGGAAAACTTAGAACTTTAGCGAAATGCAACAACGTTCATTTTTTATATGGTAATCGCGCAAAGAGAACGGAATCTCAAGAGTAAAAAAGATTTGACTGTATTCTAATATCCCCCTTGCCCCTACAAGGAAATAAGCAATAATATGTACGAATGTTTATCTTAACTAACATGGAGATATAGGAATAAGAGTTTGTTAGAATGGTTAGTACAAGAGTAGAGAATGTCATGTGAGTGCAACACATCAGATTTTTTTATATGTTAACAGTGCAAACAGAACGGAATGTGAAAACTTTAAAAGATTTGACTATTGCTCATAGCCTACTGTATTCTAATATTCCCCTTGCATCTACAAGGATACAAGCCATAAGATAATTTGTGCAAATGCTTATCTCAACTAACACAAAGAAGATAAAGGAATAAGAGTTTGTTAGAAGGGTTAGTACAAGGGTAGAGAATGTCGTGTGAGTGCAATGAATGAATGAAAAAGTTATTTGGGCATGTTCAACTTCAACTTCAACTTATTTTATTAACTAATATATTTGCCTGGTGCCGGTACAAAGGGGCCCGGCTTACAGGCTCAAATTTACATTATTTACAATTTACAGTTTTGAATGGGCACTCTGGTTTGCCTGTTCACAAGAAAAACCCATGCGGTGAGCAGCCTTAGCTCACCGAGAACAGCTTTATGGTGTATATTCAGTGTTTTTGGTCGTCCTTTTTTGATCGGTTTTTTTTTTTTTTTTTTTTTTTGTTTTGTTTTGTTTTGTTTGTTTATGTACACTGATCCACACGCTCACTCACTCCTGGGCATACGACACAATGTCCCATCACACTCACACACACACACACACACACACACACACACACACACACACACACACACACACACACACACACACACCCACACGCTCGTATATACATATTTACACACACTACACTATATACACTTCACTTATTTACAGTTTTTCCGCAGTTTTCCTGTGCGGACCAGGGTGCAGCTCCTGACCTGTTCCCTGGGGTGCAGGCCTCTAAGGTAGCGTGTGTGCGGCCTAGGGCCCGTGTTTGCGTGGACGCGCATCAGTCGGTGAGCCGAGTGACGTTTAAAACATTTTAATACGTGCATGCTTCCGATGCTTCGGCTCACCTTTGCCAATATTGGCAATGACATAATTGTCGTGGTTTCTGATGCGCGCCCACGCGGCAGTGGCTCTTTTTGTAATTGCCTCGGGAATGGATGGGATCTGGGTTTCCTGGTGAAGGGTTTGATTAGTGGTTAGGATGGGACCAGAGAGGATTTTTCGGAGGGAGAGGTTTTGGAGGGTTTGGATAGTCTTCAGGGCGGTTTTTGAGGCATTTGCCCAGGCCACACACGCGTATAGAACTACTGACAAAATAAAAGCTTTATACAGTACGAGTTTGGACTTCAATTGCAGCTGTTTACTGCGGAAGATGGGAGCGCATAACTTTAACCGCTGTCTGCCTTTGTTGGCGCTATTTTTTATGTGGGTGGACCAGCACATTGTGCGGTCCAAAGTAACCCCTAAGAATTTAACTTGCCGACGGCAATGCAATACCTGACCACCGACCGTTAGGTCCATTGCCAAAGTGTGATGCCGCTTAGAGAAATGAATCAGCTGGCATTTGTTGGGATTAATTTTGATTTTCCAGTCATGTTGCCATGAAAGGAAGTTGTTAACATAACGTTGCATTTCTGCGAGGCCGAAACGGGGATTTCTATGGTGGTTGTATATTGCAGTGTCGTCGGCGTACATGGCTACCTTACATCTGGCGTCCACTGGGAAATCGTTGGTGAATAATATGTACAAAAAGGGTGACATGATTGCCCCTTGTGGGACGCCAGCCCGCATCACTCTCTCCCGTGAGGAGGAGCGGCCCACTTGGACGTAAAACTTCCGTTGTTCTAAAAAATTGTGCAGCAAATATAGATAATTTTGAAGAGCCGGGAAATTGTGGTGCAGTTTGTAAATAAGGCCATTGTGCCAGCACCGGTCGAATGCGGCTTCTACGTCCAGAAATAGCGCCAACGTTGAAGCCCCATTGTTAAATTGCTCTGTTACGTCATCAGTTAGTCTGAGAAGCTGTAAATCAGTAGAATGTCCTTTTCGAAAACCGAACTGTGAATTTGAGAGTTCATGAGATTCCGAAACTTGTTTTTGAAGTCGAAAAAGTGTAAGTTTTTCGAGCAATTTACCAATAGTAGACAAAAGACTAATGGGGCGGTAGTTTTGCGGTTACCTGGTGCTTTTCCCTTGCTTTGGGAGCATAATTACCTTGGCTCGTTTCCAGGTAGAGGGGAAATAGCCTTGCTGCAGACAGGCGTTAAATATTTTAGTCAGTTGCACCAGGGCTTTTCTCGGGAGATGCTTAAGTTCCTCATTAGTCACTTTGTCTGGGCCGGCAGCTTTCCCATTAGGTAATTTCCTAATGAGCTTGTAGACTTCCTGCGGTGTTATGATGGGTAGTTGTTGCTCTTGCTTCTGCGCCACCCAGGTTTGTACCCATGTCTGTACCTCCCGTTCTATATCGCGGTTGGTAACTGGGTTTTCGCTGAATCTGTCTTCAAGACAGTCAGCGAAGACCTCGGCTTTCTCCTCTTCGGAGAAGTGCAGGCCGCCATGAGTGTACAGCGCCTCAGTTGCGGAGTTGACGTTCGTGGAGACTTTAAATGCCTTTAATAATTTCCACAAGGAAGAGTCCCAATGGGTGGTACTCAGCATTTTGTTTTCCCACTGTTCAGTTTTGTTGATTTTAATTTGATGCCGAATGATGTTGCGTAGCCATTTTGCTAGCACTTTATATTCAGGCTGACGGGTGTACCGCCACAGTCTTGTCAAGCGTCGTCTCCGCGCAATGAGTTGCTCTACCTCGGGGTACGTGCAAAAACCGGGTGGTCTTGTGGTGTAAGTGGTAGGGCTTCTCTTGGCCGTATGTAGCGAGGCAGTGAAGTTTTCAATGGCGACATCTATGTCAGCGTTTTCCAACATGCCCTGGCTGTTATAGGGACAGTCCCTCTTCAGCCGCGGTTTTTGAATTTTTGTCGTGTTACGTGGCGGAGGAGTGTTTCGTGTGTGCGTTTTATTGTGGTCTTGTGTGTTCGTGGTGTGGTTGTGTGGGTTGGTGTGTGTGTGTTCATCCCTGGATGTGTGGTGATGGCTTCTACCCTCTGAGAAGATGATAATTTTGTTCTATTGTGTAGTTATGTATGTGTGTTGCTGCAACAGCTCATATGTGTAGTTTTTGTCTGTGTTGTATACTCTATGTTTGTGTTATGTGTGTGTACGTGTGTTTGTGTTTACTGTGTGCTTATGTTTTTTATGGTAATTGGTGTGCTGTCATTGTTCGTGTGTGTCATTTTTAAGTGTTTTCATCTATGAATATAGCCAGCTGGTTGCCAACTCTGGTCGTGTTTACAGCTTTTTTAAGCGTCTTTTGTGCCGTCTGTGTCAGGTTGCGTAGGAATCGTGCTCTGTGTGTGGGTGGTGTAATGTCATATATGGGTGGTATCAGTGTACTGAGTATTTATGTGAGTGCAACACATAAGATTTCTCATAAATATACTCCTAGAACAGGGGAAAACTATTTTAAAAACACATTAAGAGGCTCCCTAGAAACTAAATGTATTGAAAGCAAAGCAAAGGATCCCTACTGATAGAAGACACATAAAAGGAAATAACAAAATTGAAAGAAATTAAATGCTCTGTGGTTGAAAAAGCTTTTTGTGAAATAAAAGAATATAAACGAGCAATAGTAATCCATGACGAACGTACAATATTGAGCTAAAACTGTACACTACTATCCTTCCGGAACAGAAGTAATGTCTAATTTAAGATTACACCTGAGCTCCAACCTCTCAAAAGTACTTGAAAAAAATATAGTGACTAACACGAATATGTGACAGCAAATATCTCATACCATCAACACAAGCCGGCTACAGGAGTGACATCGCGATTCAAGATCAGCTTGTAAGAGTTATGTCACAACTACAAGAGATTTACTACCGTAGCCACTTTGCTTTCCATCCAGTCAGCGTTTGACAAATGCTGGACAAACGGCTGTTATACAAATTAACAAACATGAACATTTCACAGCGCATAGTTAGATGGGTGGCGACTTTTCTCACAGACCGGACAGCCATCATGAGGATCAACGCGCCAGATATGGACTTTTATATATACTGTATACCTCCGACATCCCGCAGTCAATTCATCCTTCCGTCCGTTCAGCTGGCCCAAAGAAAGAAGCAACAGAAGAAGAAGACGAAGAAGAAGAAGGAGGAGAAGGAGGAGAAGAAGAAGAAGAAGAAGAAGAAGAAGAAGAAGAAGAAGAAGATGAACAACGATAAGAAGATGAACAACAAGAACAAAAAAAAAAAAAAAAAAAAAACAACAAACAGAGAAAAATATATACCACTCCAACCAAGGCATCTCTGCCCAAGCATTAAAAAAAAAAAAAAAAAAAAAAAAAAAAAAAAAAAAAAAAAAAAAAACACGCCATGTTTTGTTTCTTTGCTTTTGGTAGTGCTAAAATATAGTTTTAGCTGGAGATTCTCGCAGTGCATTTCTTATAGCGAAGCCTTGTAAAATTGTTACGATAGGTCAGTAGAGATACATTTACTTGAAAAGCAAAAATGGTCTAAAAGTAAAAATAATGCCAACGGCACGTGGTGTTCCCAAGCGGTCACCCATCCAAGTACTGACCACGCCCAATGCTGCTTAACTTCGGTGATCGGACGAGAACCGGTGTGTTCAGCATGGTATGGCCGTTGGCGAGGGATATCTTATTCTAAACGCCTTATCACCTGTGAACTTCTCTTCTCAATTTTTCTTATACCTTCTGCAAACCTTTGTTATGCAACTATGTTCTTCTATATACTTTATCTTAGTCATTTAAAAACTTTTAGAAGACCCCAATCCAAGGCGAGATTCTCTTGGCCTAACAAATGTATGGCCTGGTCATGCATAACATGAAACAAACGAATGGCGAACACTAAAATGACAAAAGCATTCAAACATCCAAGCCTATACCAACAACGCCTCGCAAAAGGAGACAACAAAGCGCTGACGACATCGGCACGTGGTGCCGCCCAGCCGTCTTCTATCCTGCCTGTGTCCAACGTAAATACTGCTTAACCTCTGTGATCGCAACACAACCAGTGTTTTCAGCACAGTATCTCCGTTGGCGCATGAGGTGATGTAGCTTGGCCCGTTCCTGATTAGACTTTTCATACTTTCTGCAAACTATTCTAACGAATGTTAATTCTTCTATGTACGTGTTTTGAGCAAATAAAGATAAATGTTTCCAGAAATAACCTCATTACGCACGTATATCGTTAAAGGTGCACCAGAGATATGGAGATTTTAAAATAAATGAAAGGCAAATACATTACTAAAGACAAATGCGAATGCATGCGCATTTACAAATCACAATTAAATGTTGGACGGCCGTGTTTCGCTGGGCATTTCCCTCCTTTGTTGTTGTTGTTGTTGTTGTTGTTGTTGTTGTTTTGTTTGTGAAATCTTGTTTTTTGGGAGAAGATAATTTAGATAAACTTTTAAAGTAAAACGTTAACTAAAAAACGTGCTTCTGATTGAAGACACATAAAAGGAAACAACAAAATTAAAAGAAATTAAAGGCTCAACTACTAATAGCATTCCTTAAGTGGACAAGAAAATGGAAAATAACAATCAATGTGTAGAAAACACAAGGAAAAAAATTAAAGAAAAACATAAAATTACTACAATAAACTTCAACAACCAAGACATCAAGCGCCAAAAAGCAATTAAATATCTGGGTAACAAAATTCTTCACTCCCTTGCAATAAAACCACATTATCAAGAAGTACTAAAAAAGACTGTGCCAATACTTATCTTGCCAGACTCATAAGTGAGGTCTCTCACCCAGAATTACCATGTCTACTGATTTTGCAGGAGATCTCCTTTTTTTCAAATCTACTGCTCCACTGTTAAAAACTGAATGACTTCAAAATCTCCTGCTTTTTATGTATTTCCAATTTTAAACACTATTTTCCTTAACATCATATAATTCTTCTTCTCTCCCTCGATCTTCCGAAAAAGATTTTAAGGCAAGGCATTTCCCTTGTGTATAAAAACAAAAGATTAATATGATCACCTGTATACATAAACAGTTGTTTCTGCGTTGCGAACGACTATATCAAACTACAATCAAACTATATCAAACCTGAACATTTGAATTCCACTGAAATAGATAAAGTTGAATACAGGGATTCAAACGTATTTCTTCCTGTGGAAAACATGTATTTTGGTGCCAAAGTCCAAATATCTCTGACAAAATCATCCCTGCCCGACAAATATGTACAAGTTTTCAAATTACGCTGTGTTGATTTTTACGTTGAGTCAGTTCGAGACCTATAATAAATAAATAAATAAATAAATAAATAGATAGATAGATAGATAGATAGATAGATAGATAGATAGATAGATAGATAGATAGATAGATAGATAGATAGATAGATAGATAGATAGATAGATAGATAGATAGATAGATAGATAGATAGATAGATAGATAGATAGATAGATAGATAGATAGATAGATAGATAGATAGATAGATAGATAGATAGATAGATAGATAGATAGATAGATAGATAGATAGATAGATAGATAGATAGATAGATAGATAGATAGATAGATAGATAGATAGATAGATAGATAGATAGATAGATAGATAGATAGATAGATAGATAGATAGATAGATAGATAGATAGATAGATAGATAGATAGATAGATAGATAGATAGATAGATAGATAGATAGATAGATAGATAGATAGATAGATAGATAGATAGATAGATAGATAGATAGATAGATAGATAGATAGATAGATAGATAGATAGATAGATAGATAGATAGATAGATAGATAGATAGATAGATAGATAGATAGATAGATAGATAGATAGATAGATAGATAGATAGATAGATAGATAGATAGATAGATAGATAGATAGATAGATAGATAGATAGATAGATAGATAGATAGATAGATAGATAGATAGATAGATAGATAGATAGATAGATAGATAGATAGATAGATAGATAGATAGATAGATAGATAGATAGATAGATAGATAGATAGATAGATAGATAGATAGATAGATAGATAGATAGATAGATAGATAGATAGATAGATAGATAGATAGATAGATAGATAGATAGATAGATAGATAGATAGATAGATAGATAGATAGATAGATAGATAGATAGATAGATAGATAGATAGATAGATAGATAGATAGATAGATAGATAGATAGATAGATAGATAGATAGATAGATAGATAGATAGATAGATAGATAGATAGATAGATAGATAGATAGATAGATAGATAGATAGATAGATAGATAGATAGATAGATAGATAGATAGATAGATAGATAGATAGATAGATAGATAGATAGATAGATAGATAGATAGATAGATAGATAGATAGATAGATAGATAGATAGATAGATAGATAGATAGATAGATAGATAGATAGATAGATAGATAGATAGATAGATAGATAGATAGATAGATAGATAGATAGATAGATAGATAGATAGATAGATAGATAGATAGATAGATAGATAGATAGATAGATAGATAGATAGATAGATAGATAGATAGATAGATAGATAGATAGATAGATAGATAGATAGATAGATAGATAGATAGATAGATAGATAGATAGATAGATAGATAGATAGATAGATAGATAGATAGATAGATAGATAGATAGATAGATAGATAGATAGATAGATAGATAGATAGATAGATAGATAGATAGATAGATAGATAGATAGATAGATAGATAGATAGATAGATAGATAGATAGATAGATAGATAGATAGATAGATAGATAGATAGATAGATAGATAGATAGATAGATAGATAGATAGATAGATAGATAGATAGATAGATAGATAGATAGATAGATAGATAGATAGATAGATAGATAGATAGATAGATAGATAGATAGATAGATAGATAGATAGATAGATAGATAGATAGATAGATAGATAGATAGATAGATAGATAGATAGATAGATAGATAGATAGATAGATAGATAGATAGATAGATAGATAGATAGATAGATAGATAGATAGATAGATAGATAGATAGATAGATAGATAGATAGATAGATAGATAGATAGATAGATAGATAGATAGATAGATAGATAGATAGATAGATAGATAGATAGATAGATAGATAGATAGATAGATAGATAGATAGATAGATAGATAGATAGATAGATAGATAGATAGATAGATAGATAGATAGATAGATAGATAGATAGATAGATAGATAGATAGATAGATAGATAGATAGATAGATAGATAGATAGATAGATAGATAGATAGATAGATAGATAGATAGATAGATAGATAGATAGATAGATAGATAGATAGATAGATAGATAGATAGATAGATAGATAGATAGATAGATAGATAGATAGATAGATAGATAGATAGATAGATAGATAGATAGATAGATAGATAGATAGATAGATAGATAGATAGATAGATAGATAGATAGATAGATAGATAGATAGATAGATAGATAGATAGATAGATAGATAGATAGATAGATAGATAGATAGATAGATAGATAGATAGATAGATAGATAGATAGATAGATAGATAGATAGATAGATAGATAGATAGATAGATAGATAGATAGATAGATAGATAGATAGATAGATAGATAGATAGATAGATAGATAGATAGATAGATAGATAGATAGATAGATAGATAGATAGATAGATAGATAGATAGATAGATAGATAGATAGATAGATAGATAGATAGATAGATAGATAGATAGATAGATAGATAGATAGATAGATAGATAGATAGATAGATAGATAGATAGATAGATAGATAGATAGATAGATAGATAGATAGATAGATAGATAGATAGATAGATAGATAGATAGATAGATAGAT